>KE561321.1:0-12238 GCA_000442015.1 Rozella allomycis CSF55 | reverse complement strand
AAAGCATATTTTTTCCTTTCTAAATAGGACAATTCTTTGGCAAGATTAAAAGTACTTCAGACCGAACAAAAATTGGTAAAAATAACATAAAGCTATCATTAGAATAATCTTGGTAAAATCAAGGATGAAAAAATAAGACTTCTTGCAAACAATTTTCAATAAACATTTATTATACTCCAAAGGTATTTTCACCAGAGTACGTAACATAAAGAAAACCATCTTCATCTTTGTGTTCCTCATACACCGTGGACATTAATGCGGCTGTAGGTGGCAGTACATTGTTCACAAATATAAAGATAGCTTTTTCAGGAGAGAGTTTGATCCTTTTCCGAATAACATATACAAATTGACCAACTGTAAGATCAGCAGGGACCAGGTACTTTTTCTTATCAATTAATGGAACATCTGTTTTTTCAGCCCGCTCACAAATAACCTCTTCCAATTGCTAAATGTCGATTACCGGGACACGATCAGGGTATTTTTGACGTATTCGTTCTGATTCTTCATGTCTCTTGTCTTAATCTATATAATGAGCAATGATTACCAAATGTTGTCTCATCTTTGAATTTGCTTCTCATTCTTTGTGGCTGGCGTTTGGAAGCTAATCCGAAAGTCCTTAAAATAGTTACCTTAGAAGTATCTTAATAAATCGTTATAATAATACTAGGCTGCAAAAAATGGAGTGGCAATAATTTATTTTTTAGTGTTTAACAAGAGTATTTCTTCAATGTCAAATGTCTCGACAAGCAATTTTCAACTACGTTGAATGGAATATATTAAATTACCTTTTCCGAAGCATTTAGTAATTTAAGAGCCAAGACATGAGGGTGGTTCGCATCCATATAGTCGTGAGACCAAATTGTGTAACTAGAACAATTTGAGAGAACTTCAATCTTATTCTCAAAATCTTTACAAACTTGAAGAGATTTCCCTTCAACAACAATATTTTTTCCTACTAATTTACGGCCTCTGAACGATGTTTCTGATTATACAATAAAGACTCAAGTACCTAGTTTATCGTTGATAACAAAATAGTTTGAAATATCAGCCTCGCCGTTATACTCTATTTTACAGGGAAGATGGTGCAAATAATGTCCGCTTTTTGTCATTCAAAGTATTAACGATTTTTACAAAGTTCCATGAAAGTCGGCTTACTTTTGTATTAGTCTATCTAATGAATGATTACGCTTAATTTTGCAGGAATGACCGCTACAAGTTTTTAAATTTTTGAGCAATTTCCTTAATTGAACAAATATTTAATGCTACCACGACTTTGTCAAATACGGGCAAATACTGTATCCACTTTTTACAGTGGATTAATGAAATCTCATGACCGTATAGCATGCAGCATAAATTTACTCAGAGTGTGCAATTATTCTAAAAAGGCGAAAAAAGACCAATCAGTTTCAGATTCTTATGAAGATAATTTATTGAATATATTTTTCAAGCCTGACGCTAAGACTGTTTCCTTCAATTCTTTTAATTTTCAGCATGTCGAAGATTGCTTCATGAAAGACTATATGGTATACAAGAAACAGTTGACAAAGTTTGTAATTGCCAAGGCAGCTCCTACATTTTTGGATTTTATTGAAGTCAGACTTGATGATGGTCATTTTCACTCGCTTTGTAAGATAGCCCAGGTCTTGGTTAAAGATCATGATCTTTTGCTCATCAAGGTATTTGACGAAAAGGTAAAAGTTATTGTCTGTAAACACAGAATACAAAATTAATCTATAAATCCTTAATTGAGGCAAAGTTAAATATAGTGCCTTCGATGCGTGATGCTAAAACTATTGCTGTCCCTGTTCCAAAGTAAATGAATTTTATTAACTTAATAGAATGAATAAAGAATATAGGGAGGCAATGTTTAAAAATGTGAAAGCTTTATTTGACAAGCATAAAATTCAATTAAAATCCCATGAGCAGAAAATGCTCAAAAAAGTCAAAGAAATCAAACCAGCTTTTACTCTTGATGATCAGAAAAGGGTGGAAAAGGAAATAAAGAAAATCTTTGAAACGATTCTCAAAAAAATGGAAGATGACATGGCCGTCAAAAAGAAAGATTTCTAGGCCTGAGATGATGAATTAAAAAAATAAAGTATGTTCAATAATAGTTTTTTATGGCTTAAACAAGATAAAATTGTATTGTGGCTTTTTAGATTCGAGAATATTCTATTTTATGACGACAACTGAGTTTAATGCTAATGAATTTGTTGGTTATGAAACTTTGACTGAGGACAAAGGATTATTCAAGAAAGTAATACGCGAGGGGGCTGGACCGTTGGTAGAACCAAATACTGAAGTATACGGTACACATATATAAAAGATGCTTAAGAAAAGTTCACTACGTAGGAACTCTATTAGATGGTCAAAAATTCGACTCAAGTCGGGACAGGAATGATCCCTTCACATTCAAGATTGGGAAAGGACAAGTCATAAAAGGCATGTGCATGACTACAATTTAATTCTAGGATGGGATCAAGGTGTCTCAACAATGAGGGTTGGTGAAATTTCTGAGCTAATATGCACACCTGAATATGCTTATGGTGCAAGTGGATCTCCTCCTAAAATCCCTCCAAACTCTACTTTGAAATTTGAGGTGGAATTGATTGATTACGAGAAAATTGCTGACACCACNAGTGGATCTCCTCCTAAAATCCCTCCAAACTCTACTTTGAAATTTGAGGTAGAGTTGATTGATTACGAGAAAATTGCTGACACGAATGCTGATAAAATAAAATTTGCCACTGATAGAAAGTTATTGGGCAATGAAAAGTTTAAAGCACAAAAATATGTGTCAGCTTTGAATTTTTACGAAAAAGGGTTGAAATATGTAGAAAGTACATGGGGTGTTGAAGATGAAAATGAAAAGAAACAATTTGAGTCGTTGAAACTATCCATTTTGTTAAACATAGCTGCTTGTTGCCTTAAAGTCAAGGACTTTATAAAAGTCAAAACTGTTTGCAAAAAAGCATTAGAAATAGATTCAAAAAATGTAAAGGCGACATTCAGACTCGGTATGCTTTTTGTAATACAATTATTTAGGTTCGGCTCTCGCAGCACTTAATGAGTTTGATGAATCTTTTAAAACATTAGAAAAAGCAAGAGAATTAGATCCTGAAGATAAAGGTATATTTGTTGAGATTGAAAATGCTAAAAAACTCAAAGCCGCTCTTGAATTAAAACAAAAAAACCTCTATGCAAGAATGGTAAAAGGAATCTAAGACNTGGGGTGTTGAAGATGAAAATGAAAAGAAACAATTTGAGTCGTTGAAACTGTCCATTTTGCTAAACATCGCTGCTTGTTGCCTGAAAGTCAAGGACTTTATAAAAGTCAAAACTGCTTGTAAAAAAGCATTAGAAATAGATTCAAAAAATGTAAAGGCGATGTTCAGACTTGGTATGCTGTTTGTATTGCATTTATTTAGGTTCAGCACTCGCGGCACTTAATGAGTTTGATGAATCTTTTGAGACATTAGAAAAAGCAAGAGAATTAGATCTTGAAGATAAAGGTATATGCGTTGAGATTGAAAATGCTAAAAAACTCAAAGCCGCTTTTGAATTAAAACAAAAAAACCTCTATGCGAGAATGGTGAAAGGAATCTAAGATAATAAAATCCAATCGAAATTTACAAAATAATGTGTCTCATTCTATTTTATGTATTCTTCTCTTTGTATAAAGCTGTGAGTAGCGCTAAATGTGTAGGTCACAGAGGATATTCATCAAAGTATCCTGAAAACACAATGATGTCAATGAAAGAAGCATTGATGAACAATGGTAGTGGCATTGAAATGGACTTGCGCCTCACAAAGGACAATTTCGTAATTCTTATGCATGACTTGGTACTCTATTAACGTAATTGCAAAGTAGAGTCTAGAACGAACAACAAATGGAACTGGACTTGTAAACCGATCTACTTATAAAGGGTATGTTGAATATCTAAAAGCGGGCGAAAGCGAGAGTGTTCCTCTCCTCATTGATTTGTTAATTTGGATATTGTATAGTCACCAGAAGGAATGTACTGTTATCCTAGATGTAAAAAATGATAATTCTTTGAATATCTTAACCGCCATCAATACCATAGTGGATTCACTCGGAATTAGAGCATTGGAAAGGTTAAAACCAATCATTATTATAGGTGTGTGGGATATCATGTTTTTTAAAAATGCCTATGACATTTTTCAAGGCAAATTTCGGATTGCTTTTATCGGTGAGACGCNTTAGAGCATTGGAAAGGTTAAAACCAATCATTATTATAGGTGTGTGGGATTTCATGTTTTTTAAAAATGCCCATGACATTTTTCAAGACAAATTTCGGATTGCTTTTATCGGTGAGACGACGTCACCAACTTTTCACGAATTTCAGGGAGCTCAAATTTTTAGTCTTTTAAAAGGAACATTTAATCGAACATACACAGAGTATTACTTTTAATGTGTGTATGATAGATGGGCTCATTCTATAAATAAAGAGGTTGGAGTCTGGACTGTGAATAAACCAAACGAAATGGAAGAAATGATTGTTGATTTTCAGGTTGATTATGTCCTAACTGATGACCCACCTTTATGTCAATCTATAAAGGTAAACACATAATAAATTAAATGTCATTTATTTAAAGTTGTCCAGAAGCAGCAACGGCAATTTTCTTGGATGTCTTTCCATTGCTGGATCCAAAGCTTTCAATTTTCTTAACAACATCCATTCCTTCAGTAACTCTGCCAAACACAACATGCTTTCCATCCAACCATGGACATGGGACTGTGCAAATAAAGAATTGGGAGCCGTTAGTATTTGGCCCAGCGTTGGCCATTGACAAAACTCCTTCTCCGGTATGCTTCAAGGTAAAGTTTTCATCTTGGAATTTGTTTCCGTAAATGCTCTTGCCACCAGTACCGTTATGGTTGGTGAAGTCTCCTCCTTGACACATAAATTGTGGAATAACTCTGTGAAAAATTGATCCTGCATATCCAAAGCCCTTTTCTCCAGTACACAAGGCACGGAAGTTTTCAGCAGTTCTTGGAACGACATCAGCGCGAAGCTCCATGACTATTCTTCCAATAGGTTGACTATCAGCAGTCATATCAAAGTAAACTTGATCAGTTTATAGAATTAAAATTACCTTTTGGGTTAGACATTTTATTGCAGGGGTTGATGTTGTTTGAATGGAAATTTATGGAAGAATTTCAGCCCCTGAGCCCAGGGTCCCCAGTTCATATTTGGCAATGTGCTTGTTTAAAATATAGTCCGAATAAATTACGATTAAATTTATTTTTGTTTATATTTTTTATGCCTGTGCTGCAATCCGTGAGGTCTAGAATTCCACCAACGAAACTTGATAAATGCTCCGAGTATTAATATTCCGTTCCTCACATAGGCAAACAAACGTCCAAATTCATAAACTGTAAAGCCTAGCCAATNCTGAGCCCAGGGTCCCCAGTTCATATTTGGCAATGTACTTGTTTAAAATAAAGTCCGAATAAATATACGATTAAGTTTATTTTGTTTATATTTTTTATGCCTGTGCTGCAATCTGTGAGGTCTAGAATTCCACCCACAAAACTTGATAAATGCTCCGAGTATTAATATTCCGTTCCTCACATAGGCAAACAAACGTCCAAATATATAAACTGTAAAGCCTAGACAATGAGTTAATAGGCAGACAAACCCTCGCCAATCAATTAAGGTCACAGCTAAATGAAGCACAACAAAAATTAAAAGAAAGAAGCAGTGAAACCCAAATGTATTGGTTTACTTAAATACTCATTAAAGTGCAGTGGAAAATCAATTGATTAAATACCAAATTGAAATTGATGATTTAAGACGTAAAAACTACTCACTTGAAGAATCTATACGGATTATGGAAGACAGAAATATTCATCTACAAACTCTCAACCGGCAATTATCCAACGAATTAAACAATTCGTCTTCAGAACTTGCTGAAGTAATCATGAATGACAAATTACATTAGCTTGCNTTAAGACGTAAAAACTACTCGCTTGAAGAATCTATACGGATTATGGAAGAAAGAAATATTCATCTACAAACTCTCAACCGGCATTTGTCCAACGAATTAAACAATTCGGCTTCAGAACTTGCTGAAGTAATCATGAATGACAACTTACATTAGCTTGTACTAGCAAAAAAGACACTGTCCAAAGAAAACACTGATTTGTTCCCATATCAAAACGTAAATAGTAGATTATCGATTTTTTAGGTAACCGAGCTTCTAGATTCCATAAATAACGAAAAACAATTTCTACAAAAAAGGTGTGACGATTTACTGCTAAGGTATCAAAATCAGGTCATGGAGGATGAAAAAAAGTTTCAATTAATAACAAAAAACCTATCCGACAAGCAGCAGAAAATAATATCACTTGAGGCGGAATTATTGAAAATAAAAGGTTTTCCTTGTATTTGACAATAAAAGGTGACAATAAACGAATAGCCAACGAAAATAACAGAAATTTGGATATCTTAAAATACAAGAATATTTGTCAATTCGTAGAAAAAGAAGTGAAGAATAAATATTTCACCGAAGAAGATTTTCTTAAATTTGTTTCAGAATCAAATAATCTTCGAGCGGATCATAGTTTTTGTGACTTTATTGATCAATTCAAATCAGTAATCGTCAGTGTGATCTTTATTCAGATAGAAATCGAGAAAGAAGAATTAAAATCAGAAAACTATATGTTGCACGAAGAAATTAATAGGCTAAAGTCTAATCAATTTNTCAAATAATCTTCGAACAGATCATAGTTTTTGTGACTTTATTAATCAATTTAAATCAGTAATCCTCAGTGTGATCTTTATTCAGCTAGAAATCGAGAAAGAAGAATTAAAATCAGAAAACTGTATTTTGCACGAAGAAATTAATAGGATAAAGTCTAATCAATTTGTCCAAATGGAACAAATTGACAAACATCAACCAGAAATTGTGGCGGGTAAAAGTAAATTGTTAATACGACATTTCAGACCCTAAAAAAGTTTTTACCCTGTATATAAAATGTGTTTCTTTGTCAGATGATATACCTTCAAATGCTATTTACATGATTTGCGTAAAATTTGAAGGTTGTGATCCAATATTTTCCCAATTTTTTGTACTGAAAAGGCAAAAGGATGTCTATATTTCAATCTCGTAAAAATATTGACTATTAAGAATAGATCTAATTATAGCAAATGTTGCATTGACCTATTATCTGTTCAAGAGAAAACAAAATTGTTTGCCTCTTCTGGGCATATTTCGTTGAACGACAATTTGGGAGATAGTTTAATACGTCTTTTCGATCCTTACAGCAAAGATAAAGTTGTCCTAGCGTCGGTACAAACCTGTATTGAATGAATAAAGATATATTTTATTGACGTGTATTAAAATTTAACATTACTGATAGATTTTACATCTTTTATTCTATAGAAATTGTACTACTTCACCCATGACAGTTACCACTTACCTTTCATAGACTTTTTGGAATCTAGAAATTCTAAACCCCCTTTTACTTTAAAACATNTAGCGTCGGTACAAACCTGTATTGAATGAATAAAGATATATTTTATTGACATGTATTAAAATTTAACACAACTGATAGATTTTACATCTTTTTTTCTATAGAAATTGTACTACTTCACCCATTACAATTACCACTTACCTTTCATAGACTTTTTGGAATCTGGAAATTCTAAACCCCCTTTTACTTTAAAATATAAATACTCATGCGCAGTTTGTTTCAATTTGGAAGGAGCATGCGCACGAAAGGTAAAGGGAAATTTCTCAACTTCTTTGTGATTCAATATGAGAAGAGAAGTTAGAATTCTCGTTCTTGGAGATGGTAAAAAATATATTAATAATATAATATTGAAAATGTAGGCAAATCCACTTTAATTATGACCTTGGTCAAAGAAGCGTTTGTTGCACAAGTAATAGCAAAATAAAAATGTATTCAAGGTAGAGCCAGTTTTGCCGGTTGTCACTGTTCCACCTGAGGCGACACCAGACCATGTTTTCACTCAAATTGTAGATACATCTAGTAAATGTGATGGGCTTATCGTTTTCTTAGCAAGACCTGAAGATAGGGAGGATATAGAAAATGAAATCAAAAAATGTCATGTTATATGTATTGTTTACGCAGTGGACGATGATGAAACCAAAAAGCGAGTGTCAACTTACTGGCTACCACGTATAAGATCTTTGGGAGTGAATGTCCCAATTGTGTTGATTGGAAATAAAATTGACATTAGAGGTGAAGATGTCACAAATGAAATGTTAGAAGAAGAAATGATACCAATAATGTCGGACTACAAAGTAAAACCAATACTTACTGAAATATAATATTAGGAAGTGGAAACATGCGTTGAATGCTCAGCAAAAACTTTATTAAATGTGAGCGAAGCATTTTATTTTGCTCAAAAAGCAGTCCTTCACCCGACCGCGCCACTCTATGATTCCAGAGAGCATGTATTAAAGGCAGCTTGCGAAGATGCACTAAAAAGGATTTTTCAAATTTGTGATCTGGACAAGGATGGTTTGTTAAATGACGAAGAATTAAACCTTTTCCAAAGAAAGTGTTTTTTGGCACCACTTCAACAACAAGAATTGGAGGGAATAAAGGAAGTTGTAAGATCTAGTGGCAATGAAGGTGTCTTAAATGATAGTCTAACACTTGATGGTTTTCTTTATCTTCACCGCCTCTTCATTCAGCGCGGTAGGTTGGAAACCACGTGGACTGTTCTTCGTAAATTTGGCTATGGCGATGATTTAATTTTACGCCATGATTTTCTTCATCCTCCACTTGATGTTGATGATGAATGCTGCGTAGAATTGAGCCCGAAGGGATACCAATTTTTCACTGAACTTTTTTATGTATTTGATAAAGTATTTAGAATAATAATTTTAAAAAGGACAAAGATGGCGCTTTGAATAATGAAGAATTAAATAAAATGTTTTCAATATGTCCAACGCTACCCTGGGACGAGCAGGGGCAAGGGTCCACGGTTACGAACGATCAAGGATTTCTGACGCTCCAAGGATTCTTGGCTCAATGGAGGTACATTAAAATAAGACATGTCAATTTAGCATGACTACTTTATTAGATTATCGTCTTACTTTGAAATACTTGGCATACCTCGGCTATGAAGGGGTATTAGAAACGAAAGCTTAAATATAGGATACAACACAGGCTGTAAAAGTCAAAAGAAGTCGCCAAATTGATAAAAAGAAAGGCCGGGTTACCAGGAACACTCTCCACTGCTATGTTTTTGGCGCCACAGGATCCGGAAAGTAAAATTTATAATTTCTGATTTCCAGAACAAGCCTCCTGAGACGGTTCATTGGCAAAGCGATGGAAGATAATTACACTCCCTCGACCCAATCATACTCTGTTGTGAATACAGCAGAATTCAAAGGAAGTGAAAAATATTTANACTCTCCACTGCTATGTTTTTGGCGCCACAGGATCCGGAAAGTAAAATTTTAGAATTTTTGATTTCCAGAACAAGCCTCCTGAGACGATTCATTGGCAAAGCGATGGAAGATAATTACACTCCCTCCACTCAATCATATTCTGTTGTGAATACAGCGGAATTCAAAGGAAGTGAAAAATATTTGATAATGACTGAGATTCCACCATGTTGTGATCATGAGTATTTATCAAATCCATCGAAAATGAATGCATGTGACTTGATATGTCTACTTTACGACTCTGCTGATGTGAATTCATTTTCATATATCGCACAAATTACAGTACTAAACACGTGATTTTTTTAAAGGAACAATTTAACTTGATCAATTACCCCCTGGTAGTAGTTGCTACAAAAAGCGAATGCGATCTTGTCCACCAAAGATTTCCAGTTCAACCAGACGACTTTTGTCGCAAATATTCACTACCCTTCCCCTTGTCTGTTTCAGTGAAAGATAATTTCATGAACGATTTGTATAATTTACTTGCCGCAAACGCAATGGAACCGTAAACCTCAAATTTAGATGTTTTAGAATCATTTCTTCACAAATTAATGTAAATTCTCGACTAGCGTCTGTTAACATTGCTAAAATAACAACAATTTCTATTTTAACGGCAGCCTTAGTGGGTACCGCGGGCTTTGTCCTTTTTAGATTATACAGATCAACAAAATAAAAATAAACTTTAATGAAATCCATTGTACTGAAATTTTTAACGTAATCGCATTTTATTTCTTCTCTGGATCGCCAATTATCNTTAGATTATACAGATCAACAAAATAAAAATAAACTTTAATGAAATCCATTTTACTGGAATTTTTTAACGTAATCACATTTTATTTCTTCTCTGGATCGCCAATTATTTTTTTCAGATTATCAGACATGAAATATGGTTTGTTTACGCCATCATTTTTCTCGCAGTCCTCGCAAAAACAAAGAAAAATAGTATCTATTGCCATTTCATAAATGTAAAGAAAGAACGTTGCTATACAGTAAGAGCAAATGAATACGATAACTAGAGGAACAGTGTAAAAAGAAACAGAGGCATTATCCCTAAGTCGAGCAAACAGATAAAAAGTCCCACAACTCGAAATAAACAATTTGGAAAAAAATAGTATGAAGCCACTTACACTATCCACTACAGCTAATCTTAACGCATTTCGTATTAACAATTGAAATGCATCCTTGGCACTAGCGCAAAATGATTTCCCATAAATGGCAATTTCTATGTATGCATTTTTGTTTAGAAATGCAATAAAACGCGTCACACAGGCAAAACAACATTGTAGACAAGCAAAGAGGAATTTTAAGAATTTGTTTTGACTTACTTTAAGATTTTTCTCGATATAGAGCAGTACAATTCTAACCAAATAGAATATAGCAATAATTAAAGAACCAAAGGCCAAAGAACCCAAATGATAGCGAAAACACCTCCAAACAGACATCGCAACAGTGAAAGTAGGTATTGCACCCTTATCTCGTGTAAAATACCATGTGGCAATGGATCCTGCAATGGATGTTTGATTAATAGCTTTGATTGTAAAATACGTCCAAAGCAAACCGAATAGCCAATACCATTGCATATAATTTCCTATGTCTGTAACTGCAAGTGCATTGAATTGAGCATTTGCACCAACCTTGCTAACATCTATTGTTGAAAGATACAACATTCCAATCAAATAAAGAGATAATAGTGCAATTGACAAGCATAACATAAATACAGGGATTAATATTAAGGTAGGAAGAGCCATAACGGCCTTGCTAGACTCTTTAATTATTTGAACCGCTATTTTAACCCTTTTTCTGAGAGCAACTATAACGAAAAACATTAACACTGCTATTGATGTAAATGTAATAAAGAACCCTAAATATGCTTTAACCATCATTTGTTCGCTGCTTGTTTGTTCCATAATCGGTATCGATGTTAATGCATTAACTTTATATTGCCATTCAAAATATAACCATACAGAAAACGCTATTATCCCTGCTTCACTTCCCAGCAGTAGCACCCATACTATTAAACTTGCTGTAAACCTCAATAGAATAACCCACACAAACGTAGCACCTAATGAAACAGACATAGCTATGGCCATTTCAGTTGCGGAATTACTAACATCTTCCAAAGCTTGAATGGCTATACTTTTCGCATTGCTCAAACTTAGACCAGCATTTGAGGCTAAAGCATCACTGAAAGCGTTATCGTTAGATAAAATGAAATCCACTGTAGTAGCGTCAAGATTTGGTATGCATCGGTTAACCACACTACGAGATGAAACAGAGGCAAAGGCACAATTTTTTGAGCTTATTTGTGTGGACAAGTCATTTAGCTTTGCGGCGTCGTTGGCACCCGCCAAAGTTATTCCATGCTTGCAAATCTTATGTACAAAGTTGATTAGTATTACCAAATTTGTTAAACTTGCCAATTGAGTTGTGTTCGGGCATTGTTGAACACAAACTTTAGTGGAACTTGTACTCAAAGGGTTAAAGTAATACAATTGGGTATAATTGGTCAAGTCGGGCTTGGTGTTATCTTTTAAGCTATTGTTTATACCGCATATATTTCCTAGTGAATCGCTCCCATATCTTTGTTATCTAAAACAGCGACGTACTTTATCGAATCTGCTGATCCGAATTGCCATGCAAAGTAGGCAACAAATCCCATACCACCCCAAAATATAAGGAAAACAATCAGAAAGAAAATATCACGGCATCTTCGGTGATGTATTGGACCATCATTGTGATATTTTTCTGGTGTTACCTTTTTGCCCATTTGTTTGTTGGCAACCAAGGA
>KE561316.1:0-13127 GCA_000442015.1 Rozella allomycis CSF55 | reverse complement strand
CACTTGTTGAACATTGCTATTATTCTTATTGTAATATATTACCTATAGCCTTTTCATATTCATGTTGTTGAAAAAATAATCTCCCCAAATTATAGTTAAATTTTGCACAATCAGCGATTTCAATGAACAGATCTATGGCCTCTTGAAGGTTACCTCTATCCATGCTAATTACTGCCTCATTCCACTGAACCAATTCCGCCTAATTACCAATTTAATGCGTAAATACTTTCAGTGACATGCCTTTTCTAAATTCGAAATTTCATTTTACAAACTCAGATAAGCACACAAGAAAATTTGTATGAATAGTGAATTAAATATAAAAAGATATTTATTAACTATTTTCCTAATTCATATACCGTCTAATATTATGAATAAGACTTTGATGTCAATCGAGCAAAATTTGCTTCAATTTGACGCATTAATGTATTCTTGTCGATTTTTCTTAATTCTGCAACGAAATTCAATGTATCTATAACATCTAAAGGTGACGATCTTTCCCCTGGGAAAGCAGATAGAGCTGGAGCATCACTCTCGATGAGTATATTCTCTAATGGCAATTCTCTGGCCATCTTTTGAAACTTATCACTCCTCTTTACATTTCCCGGTATCGACAAAAACCATCCATTTGCGCACGCTCTTAATGCATACTTAAATTTCCCATCAAATGCGTGAAGTATACACCTACGAATTTCGTACTCTTCAAGAACCTCAATAGCATAATGTCCTGCCTGTCGTGAATGAACATTTACAAAAAGATCAAACTTCTTTGCAAGTTCGAGTTGCTTCTTAAAAACTAGTAGCTGATCTTCTTTTTGCTTCTCAATAGATACATTCTTGTTGGCTTGGAATATATGTGGAGAAAAGTCTAACCCTATTTCACCGATTCCGTCGCACCTAGACATGTGCAAACAATCAGCGAATCTAAATTGTATTTTCTCCCAGTCCTTTTCGCAAATTGATCGATGTATTTGCAGATCATTGTTTATTTCTGCTTGTATAGGATGTAAGCCGAGACAAATAGAAATATTACAGTTTTGAGCTTTTAGCTGTAGAAGCTCATCAAAGTCATCCTCGTTTTCCGCCACACAAACGAGATGGATATCATTAACACATCTCTTTAAGATTGTTTCTATGGCTTCTTTTGAGAAATATCGATTAACTAGGTGACAATGGCAATCAAAAAACATATGATTAAAGCGCTTGGGGTAAAAAATCGGTAAAAGATCGAATCAGAAATTTGTAAAAAGAAATGTTCCAAAGCACTTTAATGTTTTATTTTAGATTTAGAGGCTAATGTTTTAATCTATAACGCTTCGATATTGAACATCCCTTCTTGGGTTAAAAAACCGGACTAAATTCCAGATGATAGAAACGATTATAAGAGTTAATGACGTGATTCCAACAAGTAAATAGTAAACTTCACGTGATATTAGGCCCAAAGTTTTGCCTCTTGAAGCTAGAACGAAAGCGAACTCACTAATTTGAGACAAACCTAGAGACATGAAAAAGGCATCAGAAACAGAATATTGTTTAAAGCCTATTCTCAGAATAATAAAAAGAACACTGAATTTTAATAGTAAAATTATAATTGTCAAGGTAAATAATACATCCCATTGATGAAAAAGAAAAGGTGGATACACGTGGAGGCCAATCGAGGCGAAAAACGGGACAGAATAGAAAGTTGATATTGCTTCGATAGCAGGAATTATAATTCTATGAATAGAAGAAGGAATATTCTTTGATTGAGAGTTCAAAGCAAATCCAGCCATGAATGAACCGAATTCCATTGACAATCCAATATGTTCAGATATAAATGCCAATATGAAACAAAATGAGATACTCCCAATTAAAGAATTTTCTATTTCTGATGGATGCTTTGGAGCAATTAGAACAACATTCAAGGACCTAGAATTTCTCTTTGATTGGATTTTCTTTAGTAGATTTAGAACTGTTGGTAGAAATTTAATGGAATAAATCGAGGCAGCACAAAATAGTACTAAAAGGAGAAGTTTGACTGAAATACTTATAGTCAAAGAAGACATTGACGATTCGGTCAAAGAAGGGAATACAGCGAGGAAAAGACAAAGAAATACATCTTGAACAATTAGAATTCCTACCATTCCACTAACGAAACTCTCTGAATCATTTTCGGAAGAAGGTCCCATGCATTTCAATGCTACTGCTGTAGAACTCAAAGCGACACAAAACCCGGTTACAAGTCCCTCCATAAAATTGTTATTTATCTGAAAAACAAACAATAAAGTAGAAAAAATAATACATAACATAAATGCGATCCCTCCTAACACTGAGACATGCCATATTTGCTTCAATCGGTCCAACTCAAATTCTAAACCGAGAAAAAAGATCATAAACAAAACGCCCAGCTGAGAAATAGTTCCAAATTGAATAAGATTCTACAATAAATACTTTTGTCGAGTGTATACCTTGATGTAGTTAAGTCCAGCCGGTCCGAGTAGGATACCTGCACAAATGTAACCAAGAAATCCGGGCAAGTGGATTCTTTCAATCAACCATGATAATACGAATGAAGTAATACTCACAGCCACTAACTCTTGTAAAAATCTCGGATCAGCGTAGAGAATTGTAATATCGCTTGGCTTTGCTAAAACATATTGGTTATTGGCATTGTCAATTAGAATAGTAGATGCTAGATTTCCTTGACTTCCTTGTTTCTTTATTTCTTCCTCTTCTTTGATTTTAATAACTGTTTCCAACGTCGTTCCTTTTTCATTCTGTTTCTTCTTAAATGACTGATCATTTAAAGACTTTTCCAGATCATTTGCCGCCACTGCTACATTCTTAATGACATTATCTACCATAGAATTCGTTTTATTTTTTGATGATTCATTGTTTGAAAGGGTTTCATCTTGCAGAAATTCGTTTACTGTCAGGACGGTATGTTGACATTCATCAATAAAGACTTTGGCGATTTCTCGAGCTTGATTGTTTAGGTTGGGTATAAAGTCTTGTTTCGTATAATTTTGCAGAATGTAATTTCCAATATCTCCATATGACTGAGAAAACTTATTAGATAGTCTCACATGAAAGTTTTTAAGTGAGGAGGAAAATTCATTTAGCAAATCAAATGTTTTTTCGTGGTAAGAAAAGTTCAAATGATGTATCATGAATTCCGTTCTATGTAAGCGATCATAAAAGAGCTGCGCTGAAGCAGATTTTGGTATCCTTTCAGGATTTATATAATTCATATTGTTATTTATGGGGATTGTTTTTGGACACCCATCTAATCTTCTGAATTGACTTGTAATTAGTATTGTAGCAAGCGATATTATACCCTTTTATTATAATCTTATGATAATTACTGCAATTAATAGAAATATCCCAAAAATAACAGCGGATCTATTGCCTTTAAGTAAGTTTTGCATGGTCATAATTTCTGAAAATTGGAAATCAGACCCAAACTTTTTTTTAACAGAGANCTGTGATAAAGCTTTTTCATATCTAAAAAGCTTCTGGTTATAAGGTTCTTTTTGGGACTTTTATTCAAAAGGCACATTTACTTTTTTAGAGAGCCTAGAAAGCTAATCTGCCCCAATTAATTTGAAAAATTAAAAAACTATTATTCTTTTGCTGTAAAACTCGAAACAAAAATTGGGATGTCAATCAGCATTGTAAGGTAAATTATCTAAAAATTGTGGGGCAACACAAGATAATCTGCCCCAATTAATTTAAAAAATTAAAGNTTAACAGAGATAACAGAGAAGTTTATTGATGATTCAATTATTCAAATGGCTGCAAATAGGAATATTCATGCACTGGGCACAATTTACCCCGGTCAAACCATTGCGATATGCAATCTTCATGATACTGACAAAAACATGTCAGAGTTGCGATTGATTGGCCTTTAAGGAATTCCTCGAAACATATTCCGCATTCTCTATCCATTAAATCTTCGTCCAAAATTTTCACTAAATAGCGATCCCCGATTGTACATTNGCATTGTAAGGTAAATTATCTAAAAATTGTGGGGCAACACAAGATTCTAATTTAATATAAACGAAAATCATGGAGAAAATTAATTCAAAAATTGAAAGTATTTAAAAATAGAACAAAGGTCTATTTTTAGATTTTGTTCACGTGAGTGAACATTTTGCCATTATTTAATATCATTGAAGGAATGAATTCCCAGACTTATTATTAATTACTGATGAGTATAATGGATTTTTGGTCCTTTTGGTGTTATGTCTTCCTTTGATAGTGGCTCTCGCTCATAACAGTGATGAAACCATTGACGAAAAGGATATATTCAAATGTGAAAACGTTAATTATCACATTGAACGAAAATTGGGAGGAGGCGCTTACGGAGTTGTCAGCTTGGTTAAAAAGAATAATGATCTCTTCGTACTGAAAACGACTGACAAAAAGTCTTACGAAACTGAATTATGGGCTTATGAGNTGAAACCATTGACGAAAAGGATATATTCAAATGTGAAAACGTTAATTATCGCATTGAACGTAAATTGGGAGGAGGCGCTTACGGAGTTGTTAGTTTGGTTAAAAAGGATAATGATTTATACGTACTGAAAACGACTGACAAAAAGTCTTACGAAGCTGAATTATGGGCTTATGAANATTGTACATTTGGATGATTGAGAAAAACATTGACTTAAATGCTCTTGAACTTCAATCTCCTTCATGTTTTCAAAATTGAATGAGCAAACTGGGCAAAGTTCAAGCAAGTCGTCCGATCGATCAGGAAATTCTGCATTAACACAACTGTAGGTCATTAATGCATCTAGGTTTAGTTTTAGATTTTCTCCAAAGTCTACTAAATGTGCTTCTTTCCACAAAAGGAGACATTCGTTACAGACCCTGGACAACGATGTCTTGGAAAGTCCGTAAACTTTATTTCCAGAACATTTATCACAAAATATTTGACCGCACCAACGGCAGTGATGTCTTCTTCTCGCCAAAATGTGGAATTGCTTGCGACAACTTTTACATTGATTAACTTTGTCATCGACTTCCCAGACCTGTGAGCGTCTATCGCAAATTTCTTTAATTAAAACTTCTAGCAATTTTGGTGCTTTATCCATTGTCTCTTCAACGAGATTAATTGTTGATTCAAAGTTTGATTGTGACGGGTTTTTAGATTCTGTTTCTGATAGAGACATATATTCCTCTGATTCTTCTTGATTTATTTCTTTCAGAGATTCGAGCATTGGTTTTGCCAATGGTTTCTTTTGAAACATATCTTGCGTTGGAGTGTCAGTTCCCAAATCCGATTCAAAGTCACGGCTTATTTCTTCCTCTTCATTCATAATCCCATTAAGAGATTTCGGATTATTATTTGAACATTTTATCTCATCGATCTGCGCTTGTATATAATCGAATAGTTCATCAATTGGAAGTACACCGATACACGAAGAGAGCTGTGATAAAGCTTTTTCATATCTAAAAAGCTTCTGGTTATAAGGTTCTTATCTTGATTGATATAAATTTAATACCTTTTTGGGCGATTAGTAACAGTTCCTCGGGAGATAAGGATATGCTGGAAATATCATCCCGAGAAAGGTATTTTTGATTTAATAAGTAATCTTTTTCAAAGTCTATAATCCACTTTATAGATTCAAAAAGATATTTCTCAACTCTCGGAGATTTGGACTTTTCATGATTGACACCCTTGAAATATGATTCAAAATCCCCCCTGCAAATGGAATTCCAAAATATCGGCAATGGGGTTTTGAAGTCTTTAAAATTTATTATTCTTCGCCTTGGACGAACAAAAATTCTATCGATACTTTTTCTTCTATTTGTAATTGCCTTGAATTTCGGCATTCGAAGTTTTAAAATTTCTTCAATCTTTTTTGTATTTAAATCGATCGTTTCTTCCTTTGGCTGTAACGAAGAAAGCGAAATATTGGGATCTTCCACAATCCAATCATCAATCCAAAACCAACCTATCGGAGGGTCTATTTCTTTTGGCATTTCTTGAAAATTTTGTGATCGGCCGTCTTCACTGTAACAAAATGTACGCTTTCCTTTTATCATTTTTACAGATAAAAGGCTTAAATCAATCTGATGGACAGGAAGTTGTAATTCGACCTTCTTTGGCTGACAGCTAATCAGTGAAACGCCTTCATTTTCAATTTCTTGCAATTTATTTATTAGCTCGTCATTTTCCGCTCATTTAACAAAGTGTTTGATTACTTGGATTGTTTAAAACAGCAGCACATAAGCACCATCTACATTCAGCCTCCAATATCATTTCGCAGGCCATCAAACATGGTAATCCAGCGCACATTTCATATGGAAATTCGCCATAGGTGTCTTGTAAACATGGATTAGCAAAATTCTCCAGTAAAAACTTGATGACTTCGATATTTCCTTTGCTCGCTGCAAGCACTGTCTTATTTTTATAATCCTTTTACTCAGAGCCGTCTTTCCGGTAAAAGATCTTTTGTCAATTGGAAAATTTTTCGCTAGCAGCAATTGTAAGATTTTCAAGTGACCCTTGGCAGCGGCATTATGAAAGGCTGTCCATCCATCTTTATCTTGATGCAATATGTTGCTTCCTCTATCAACCAAAATTTCGACTATTTTTGAGAAGCCTTTTTAACTTGCGATCAACAATGGTGTCTCGTTTTCTGAATTTAATTCGTCCACTTTGGAGTATTTTGATAATAAAAATTCGACAGATTCTGTACTGTTTTGAAGTACCGCTAGATGCAACAGTGAATAATGCTTGTCATAATTCTCTGATAGATATATTAACTCGTTGTCGTTTATTTTTTGTAGTGATATATATAAATTGTTTGAATTTTTTAAATCTACAAAAGTTGCATTCATCTATGTTTGTCAATTTCCGAAAAATCAGAAACATGAAAAGAATATTGACGTGTGCAATACTAGCATTTGCTGCTTACTCTGCATGCAAGTCAACAGACAAGGACCTTAATAAAATTGGGAGAAAAGTATTTTTCGATATTGACATTGACGGAAACCCAGCTGGTCGTATTATTATAGGGTTATATGACAACGCTGTTCCAAAAACAACCCAGAACTTTTTGTCATTAGCTACTGGTGAGAAGGGGTTTGGATACAAAGGCTCTCCATTCCATAGAGTGATAAAAGAGTAATGAAGTATTTTGATTTGAAATAGCTTTATGATTCAAGGAGGTGATTTTACCAATAGGTAATGTAGTAAGCAAACTTTAAATAGAAATGGATCTGGAGGAAAGTCCATTTACGGTCAAAAATTCGAGGATGAGAATTTCGTCTTGAAACATGAAGGTCCTGGTACCGTTTCAATGGCAAATGCAGGTATGAAATACACTTTAAAATCAAAGGGCCAAATACTAATGGATCTCAATTCTTTATTTGCACAGTCAAAACCAAGTGGCTAGATGGAAGACACGTCGTGTTTGGAAAAGTTATTGAGGGAATGAAAGTAGTGAGGGCAATCGAAAACCAGGNCACTCGACAACCACCCTGGTTCACGGTGTAAATCCCTTAAAGTGAGTGTATATTCGAAGTGAAAATGGCATTAACTCAACTTGCCAATAATCGTTTCTGAAGTCCGGGTCGTAAACTCCCCGTCCGATAAAATTATTATTAGCCTGAATCGCTCGATCTGCTAAGCCACATGTTTACAATTTCCAAATTCAATTTTGTTAAGATTCCGCATCAAGTGCAGCATTTCTGTGTGAACAGATCGAATTTTAATTTTGCTTATGTCTCATCTAAACGTTTTAAGTTCACGAACATTGAACCCCGCTTTCCATCTCCAGTTAGAAAAGAGTTTCTAAACAAGCAGTCTTTGACAACAAAAGATTTAGAAAATTTGGATATTTCATTAGATATCCATCGAGTTCCCCGTAAATAATCCAAAATATTATACCTAGATATTCCCTCCGACTACATTGCATTCAAAACGGTGCGCTTCATGAGATTTTTTGCAGATCTATTTTTCCAAAAACATTATATTCACAGAGCTATTGTGTTAGAAACTGTTGCAGCTGTTCCCGGTATTTCATTCGAATTTACTTAACTTAGGAATGGTTGCCGGTATGGTTCGCCATCTGACATCTCTTAGAAAAATGAAACATGACGGTGGCTGGATCCATCATTTGCTTCACGAAGCTGAAAATGAAAGAATGCATTTAATGACATGGATGAAAATTACGCAACCTTCCAGATTTGAAAGATTTTTGGTTCTGATTACGCAAGGAGTTTTCTTCAATCTTTATTTGATTTTGTATGTATTTTTCCCAAAAACTGCTCACCGTGTGGTTGGTTATTTAGAGGAAGAGGCAATTGTGTCATATACCAAATTTTTGGAAGAAATCGACAGAGGAAAGATAGAAAATGTCAAAGCTCCAAAGATGGCCATTGACTACTGGAATTTGGATAAAAATGCTACTCTTAGAGGTAATATATTTGCTAATAAAGGAAAGACGTTGTTTTGGCGGTTCGCGCGGATGAGGCAGCCCACAGAGACGTTAATCATCACCTTGCTGATAGATTGGTTTTGAGGGAAGAAGATTTACGTAAAGCCCTGCCTCAGGAAGAGTTGGAAAAGCTAGTGAAAACTGAAAGACGTGCTTTGGGAATAAAACAAGTGACCGTTAATGAAGATGACAAAACAATTCCACAAAGCAAAACCAAATAAAATTTATTGCCAACATTTTTCACTAGACCTTTTGTACAGCGTCGTGATATCTTTGAGTTACGTTCTTCCAGTTGACAACTTCCCAAAAGGATTTCAAATACTCTGGCCTGACATTTTTGTATTGCAAGTAATATCTTTTAAACAAAAGAAAACTGTTTACGCATGTTCCCAAACATCACAGCCCAACAATGGAACCAAACCAGTAGTACTTTGCAATGGGTCTTGATTAGCAGTAGTAGCAATCTGCAATGTTTTCGAATCAGTTTTGAATCCCTACTTTGCATTGATAATTATGTGATACCAGCCAGGCCCAACCAGATCCTTGCACAGAAACAGCATGGTTGTTAAATGCAGTTTTAAACTGATCTACCGATCCAAACTGTTTTTCGATAGCTGCCTTTAGATCATCTATTAAAATAAGGAAAATCAATATACTATTTGCCAATTCACCACCGCCATTTCTTTTCCCTGCGAGGTTTGTCCAAAAGATTGTGTGGTTGATGTGTCCTCCGCCATTGAATTTTATTGCTTGTTGTAAAGATATTTGGGATTCCAAATTTTCCTTTGTGAACGCTGTAGATAGCTTGTCCATTGCATTGTTTAAATTGGTCACGTATGTTTGATGATGTTTTTGATGATGAAGTTGCATAATTTCAGCTGAAATGTAAGGCTCGAGCGCATTGTAGTCATATGAGAGGTCAGGGAGTGTGTATTTAGTCCTAGCGAGTTTTTTCGCGAATTGTAATCGTTTAAACATTGATCGACCAGGGTTGTTAATATCAAAACCAAATCTTTTTATTATGCGTTTGACATAAAATTAAGGAGAAGAAAAAATGTTTTATTCATCCATTGAAGCATACCACTCCATAGCTTCTGTAATCCTCGATTGTTTACCGATTCTATAATTGAATTTATAACAGTTTACGTATCGCCCAATCTCATCATTGTCATTTGATCTTGAGGCATGTATTCCAATACCCTTTTATAATCCAATTCAGCAAAGTAGAACATTCCTATATGGAACTTTTTATGAATAATACCAAGTTTTTGGTAAACTTGAGCCCTATTGAAAAAGACATGAGGATTGTTCGGATTCAGCGCTAAAACAGCATTAAAATCGGATAGTGAATCCTGATAATCTAGGAAATTACACTCTTTAAATTACTTTTCAGCGCAGCAAATGTAATTGCTCTATTTAAAAGAGATTCTTCATCCTTTGGCACAATTTCTAGGCACTTGAAATAATCTTGTTAATAATTAGATACCTTGTTGTAATTTTCTAAAGCTACTTCATATTGAAGCTGTGAAAAATACAGATTTGCCATGTTAAAGTAAGCTAGATGATATTTTGGATTAATCTCGACAGACATCAGAGTAAATTTAAGTCAAAACTTTACTTTGAAATCTTTCATGGCCTCAGAATTGCTTCCTGTAATCTGTAGTATAACGCCTCTGTTTGTGAGAATTTCTGCACTCTTCGGCTCCAATTGCTGTTAAGGTATGAATGTGTATTTACCAAAGCTTTTGTAATATCATTTAGGGCCGCAAAAGAATTTTTCATGAATAAATAAACAATGGATCTGCCTTTGTGGTGAAGAATTTACTGGTTTACCTTCATAAGCCTCTGCACAAAATGGATTGATTTTTATAGCCGAAGTAAAAACCGACCACGCCTAGTATAACGATTTATTTAATGATACCCTTTTAAACTTTCCTTGCATTTGTAACGTATAAGCCAGATTCAAATAAGCGGGATAATAGTCGACCTTTATTCTAATAGCATTTTGATACAAACTCCTTTGGTATAAAATTTATTGAAAATAGGTACTTTGCAGCTTGAATATTATCCATGGCGGTTTGCACATTACCCATGCATAGATAAATTTCAACGAGAAAAGGGTTGTATTTGATGGCAGTTGAATAAGAATTGAGGGCTTCTTTGTATCTTTTTAATTTTTCTAGACACATTCCCAATAGAGCGTGCAGCTTAGCTTCTTTCGGAAACCTTTCTCTTGCATAGTAAAGATCTGACAATGCAAATTCATGGTACCCTTGACGCCAATATAGCAGTGCCCTGTTTCTGTAGACACTCTATTGATTGCATAATAACAATAAAATTACAGCGACTAGAGAATGCTTAGCAGGTAAAATCAAGAGACAAATGCTGTAATCTTTTATCCCAAGCGAATAATTGTGCATTGATTGATATACGACGCCTCTATTGTAGTAAGCAATTACAGAGTTCTGTGAAATAACTTATTAATTTATTCATTACGTGATCGATTGATATTGCCTTTGTGTAATCAGAAATAGCTTGCAGTTTTTGATCAAGTTTATACCTTATTTGGGCTCTTAATAAATAAGCTCTCAGGCATTTTGGATTTATTACAAGAGCATCAGAACAATCAGTTATTGCTTGATTTAATTCTTCATTTTCTTTCAATTTGAAAAACTATATATTTACTATCTATTTAGTTGCATTAAATTCCTATTACTTTGAAGATATGACGCTCTTTCTAAATAGCAATCAACAAAATCAGGATCCAATTTTAGAGCTTTTTGAATGTCAAGTAAACCCTTGTCATTATCTAATCTAAATTTGCATCTAGCTCTTTGATAATAAGCATATTTATTTGATTTATCTAACTCTATAATGAAAGAGAAATCATTTAAGGCTTCTTTGAACAATCTGAGATTGAATAATGATAGACCTCGATAGTTTAAAGCAACAATATTTAGTGGAACTAATTCTAGAGCATCATTTGAATATTTTATTGCGTCTTTGAATTATTTGTTGATGAATTTACCTTTTGATTATTTTTATAATGTCTTACCATGATATGATTTCATTTTGAAGTGTATTTTAACAGCCGATAAAAAGTCTGTAGCTGTTGGCTTCAATTGAATTCTCATCTGAGATTTAAAGTCTTCTAAAGCTTGTTGATACTCTTTTTTGAATAATTTCACAGTTAAACTCTTTCATGCATAAATTAAAAAGAATACTTCAAGTTGATTGCTGACGAGATCTGGTTTAATTTTCAATGCCGCAGATACATCATTCGTGGCATCTTTATATCGTCTTTTAACTTTGAGAATAATAATTTACTTTAATTTGTAAAGTAAATGACCCCTGCAAATGTAAACTGCATGTAAATTTGGGTTCAATTTCAAGGCAAGAGAATAGTCTCTAATAGCTAGATTTATACATTGATCCAAATTAAGTTTCAAATTTAGTTTATTCAGAGCAAATTTATTTGAATATATTCCATGAAAGAGTATAGCTCTGTATATTAATGGTTTATGATTTAAAATGTCAATCAGTGAAGCATCATTAATAAAACTTAAAGCATTTTCATAATCAAAAAGATATTTCAAGTTAATTAAAGCAATGTTAATATGAGAATTGAAATCGCCCTCTTCAAATGACAAAACTTTTAGAAAGTCTTTAATAGCAAGTTCATGTTGATTTAATTCAGAATAAACGAGAGCTCGTTTAAAGTACGCTGATATATTTGTATTTGATGAATCTAATAGTAAAGAAATGCTTAAATCTTGAATCGATTGAATTGGGTTAATCTTTCTGATTAGACAAGCTCTAAAGTAATAATAATCTTTATTCATTGGATCTAATTGAATAGCACTACATATATCCTATTTTCAATAGACGAAAGTGTATTTACCTTGAATGAATTTTCGTAATTTCTTCTGGACGAAAATGCCTTTGCTCTAAAAGACAAAACTTTTGCATTCGATGGATTAACATCCAAAACTTTATTGAAATATAAAATAGATTCATCCCACATTTCTCTTTCGAATGAATTTAATCCATATTTGAAGGCTGCATTGATGTTGTTAAAGTCCAACGCACACGCAATTTTGAAATCTTCTGCAGCTAAAAATGTATCCTTTAAATAAATTCAATTATTTTTACATTATCTTTTTCAAATAATAAGCCTCTTTGATAATGAGCTTCTGAATCTGGTTTTATCTTGATAATGTTTGTAAAACATGAAATGGCTTGCTTGATGTGTCCCATTTCTTCATTTATTTTAGCTTTTGACTGATACGCAGGGATATAAGATTTATTTTCATTTAAAATACTTTCTAAATCTTTTAATGCATTTTCTAAATCATTTTCTTCTAAATAGATTAAATGGCGATACCAAAGAGCTTCAACATTGATTGGATTCATTAAAATTATTTTATTCAACATTTCAATTGCCTTTGCATTGTTTCCTTGTTTTGCCACACTTATTGCGTTTAATAGAGCGTTTGAATCGTTGTTTTCCATTTCATCTTGATCTTTGCTTAAATTTGGCTCTTTAACACTCTCAATAATCAATTCATCTTGCTTTGGTCTCACGCCTAAAGATGCAATTGAAAATCTTCTTGGTGCAGGCGTTGGTGGCAATATTTTATTAGAATTCTTCTTTATCAATGAAGTGGCTTTCAAATCTTCCTCTAAAATAGACTTTCT
>KE561313.1:0-23260 GCA_000442015.1 Rozella allomycis CSF55 | reverse complement strand
ATAAAGACTTACATTAACGGACACTATTTTAAGAGAAAAATCATTCTTTGAATCTTCTGCGTTCATCAGTTTTGTCATAATTCCTCTCCAAGAAATTATCGTAGGTCGTTTTTGCAAATAATGCATCAGAACTTTTTTGTTATAAAGCAAAGTCTCAAATACTGCATCAAGTTGCTCTGGTTGCTCCCTTTTTTGTATAAAATTTTCTTGATTTGAGTTTAAATCAACAGGCAAAATAGCTTCGTGGTACACATTTAATGAAGACTGACACCCAATACGGAGTTCTCTTTCTTTATCATAGCTGAAAAAACCAAGTAGCAAGGGCTGTTGATAATGAACCTTGTAATTACAATTTAACTCCTTTATGTCAAAGACAGTAAGGTTGGAGTCATGTAATTTCCTTTTCATACGTTGTGACCCATGTCATTGATGTTGAGAGTATTTCGGCACTTGAAATCAAATTTATCGAATGCATTATAATTGTGATTTGTGAATATAATCCTAATCCAGATACTTTTGCCTGAATAGTGATTTTTTTGCATTACCGGCAGAAGGCTTAGACATGAGACTCTCATCAGTCCTCCTGATACGTTACCTTGGGAAATCGTTAAGAGTGTAAATGAAAAATTTCTTTATAATTAGCTCGACAATAACGATATGTACTTCTCAATATTATTTCCATAGAGTAAGAGAGTACATGGAAAAGGCTAACGACTTCCACGTTGAGGAGTATCTTTTAGCGGTTACGTGCTTTTATCTGGGTACCAAAACTACAGAAGAACTACATAACCTTCGAAACATTATAAATTCAGCATATAGGTAGGGATGCTGACATCGAAATAAGATAGAGTTATTTTTCATGATGGGAACCAACCCATATCTATTGGCGATGTAAATTTACTACTTCTATAATATAGGAATACTGGAAGATCAGGGATTCTATTTTCGAAAGCGAACTGTTAGTTTTGCGCATTCTCAATTTTGATCTTGACGTAGATATGCCTCATTTTTATATCATGCGATACTTACGTGATACATTATTGCCCGTCAAAAAAAAGTTTAATAATAGTAAATACCGGTTACTTGCTTAATTCAGCATATGACTTTGAGCGCTTTGCTCATTCTTTAATTGAATATTGCATGAGAATAGCTAATGATTCGTAATTTCATTTATTTTTGTCACAAAGCTTCCTTGACAGGTTTTACACCAAATACTCGGGAAGGGAGATAGCAGTAAGTTGCATTTTAGCAAGTTTACATTCTCAAGGCATAAATATAAAACCAATATTGGTAAGCCAACTGATACAATTCTGATATAAGTTCTGTGAAGATTTTCAAGTATCCTCGAAAAGTATCGAAGGTATCAGTATATGTTTGATTGTATAGAAATTCTGCATAGAATAGAAAAATACTCAGATAATAGTTTTGTGCAATAATAAATATTTTATATCGTATTGCTTTGTTTTTTCTAAAACCGAATTTTCCATTCGCCAATCGGCGTCATTTTCGTTGGCGTCGAGATGGGCTTGTTGGAATTTAATATGCCATTGATATGTACTGCCGCATTAACTAGTGCTGAATTTTCCGCCAGAGGCCAATTCTCTGATGCTTTTTGGCTTTGTTCATCGTGCGCTGAGGTTTGTAAATGCGAAACGCCATTCCTCATTGGTTCGGACGTGGCCTATGATTTGCTTGGAAATATAATTCATTGGAATAACTCCAAAAATAATTTGGAAAAATATTTGGACAGAAAAAGAAGCAATAGCAGTATGAAAAAGTTGCCGTCGTTTATAAAAAGCACTAATAGCGCTGTCGATGAAAATGAAGATATTAAAGAGTTATTGAATGCTGATTCATCTCATTCAATTATACCTGATTCAATTCATTCGAAAGGTAAGTAGATTGGTTGCATTTCATCTGAAAGTCATGAGTCCAGCGTCCACCGGCAAAAAGACCATACAATGGAATGCGAACAATCAATTGAGAGTGAAGAGTCAACTACACAAGAAGGCACAAAGAAAAATCGGTTTAAGTTTAAGTTATTTAGTTTATCTGGGGCTCATACACCGGCGGATTCTAGCCGTGCTACTTCACCGAAACTAAAGCGCGCCGCTTCTTCAAGATCTAATGGAATAACAAGTCATTCCTCCAGGGATGCATCACCGAATATTTTACGAAAAACTGAACGATCGTCATCTGATTCTGTTCATGAGCAAAGTGACATGAAGAAATTGTTTTCCAAGACTCATATTAGTCATTTATTAAACTCATCCTCCCAGAGTGATTTTCATTCGCATAACGATCATGATAAAGATAAGAATACACTCAAGTTGAGCCCTTCAAACGATGACGATAATTCCCGTGGAATAACTCCAGAACCCTCTTTATCGAAAAGCGGCAGTCAAACTGACTTGTTTAGATCTCATCATGATGTTTCAGTGCATAAAAAAGGAATTTTAGATCCAATCAAAGAACTTTTGAATTCACCAAAGATTAAAAGAAAGCAAACTCAACAAGCACATGATGATGATTCCGCTTCCAATTCCAACCCTAAACTACTTCCAATGGAACCTCATACATTCGATGACTATCACATATTTAGCACTAAGGTTATAGGAAAAGGCGCTGGTGGTACTGTGAGATTAGCTAGGCGTGGAGCTGGAGAGAAAGTATTTGCAATAAAAGAATTTCGAAAGAAGAAAAAGGATGAAGCGTATCGAGACTACATAAAGAAAATGACTTCCGAATATTGCATAGGGTCCATGTTGCATCATATGAATGTTGTTGAAACTTTGGATATTATTCGTGATGGAAGCCATTGGTATGAGGTGATGGAATACTATTCAGGTAAATAACCTTCCTTTGTTTGTCAAAAGGTGGAGATTTGTATTCGATTATTCGTGGTGGGCAGATGACGGTTGTAGAAATTGATTGCTGTTTCAAGCAACTTATTCAAGGAGTTAGTTACCTTCATTCAGTTGGTGTTGCTCATAGAGATTTGAAACCTGAAAATTTATTGATTGACATGCATGGAAGGCTAAAGATAACTGACTTTGGAGTCTCCGAAGTGTTTAGAATATGCTGGGAGAAGAAGCCTCATTTATCTAAAGGGGTCTGTGGCTCAACTCCGTACATTGCACCAGAAGAATTCACCCAAACTGAGTATGACGCTCGGTTAGTTGACATTTGGGCGTGTGGGATCATTTATTACGCAACAACTTTTAGGGGTATACCTTGGGCCAAAGCTACTATTGAAGACCCTAATTATTGTTATTTCGTTGAGCACAGAGGTATTCAGTTTGAACCATTAGCCCGGTTACCTAGTGGCGCCAAAGAACTTATGTTTAAGATTCTTGAACCGGATTGTAAAAAGAGAATAAACGTTAACGACATAATGGAAGATGCCTGGTATAAGTCAATTGAAACATGTCATGATAACAAGCCTCCTTCCGTAGAACACAATCATCTGATAGACAACTTAACTCAAACTTAATAAACACCGAACATTTCTTATAATATTTATATTTTATTAAAATAAACAAGGCGCGTCAGGTTTTTTGTCATCAAAATCACATATCGCCGTTCCACTTACAATTCTACATTTTGTCCCAGGCGCGCAGTTGAACACTACATATTGATTAGAAACACATCTTCCAATAGCCTTTCCTACGCAGAAGAATTTATCTGGAGATATGTTGCACTTTTGTCCATTTATTGGGCAGGTCGGAGATGGAGGAGTAGATGTCGGTAAATTGGTAGTCTTGGTTGGAGAGGTTGATGGAACGTTTGTTGTAGTTTCAGTAGTTGACGTAATCTTTGTAGTAGTTTTAATTACTGTTGTTGCAGTAGTTGTCGGAATAGTAGTTTTAGTTGCAGAAGTAGTCGATGAAATCTTGGTAGTACTTTTTGTTACTGTTGTAATCAATGTAGTCGTCGATGGACGTGTAGTAAATGTGCTACTGGATAAAGTAAGGGTAGACGTAACAGTTGATGACATTGTCGTAGTCTTTGTTGCAGTCGAATCAATGGGACAACTTTTAATAAAGGGGTTGTTGGAATCAAAATTTTGCGTTATTTCTTGTTTACAAATACTTTCGGAAACAGATAAAGAACAAGAAACCCTGGGATCACAATTTGCATTTGCAGGTTTCTGGCTAATGTTATAATCAATATTAGATGATCCTTGAGAACCATAGCAGAAGTTTCCATATTTTGATCCTTCCGGCAAAATCTGACTCGATGTTGGTCCGGAAGCCTTTATACAAGTTGGAATGTTGATGGACTTTGGCACGTTACAATTAATACTGACATTCCCGCCTGTTACTGAAAGTTTAGCACAACTGTAGTATGGCCTAACATTATTTCCTATCAATGCAACCCATTGCAAAATGTATAAACCATTGGGAATATTGAAAGGAATTGAAATTGTTGTATCATAACGTTCATTGTCATTTACAGAAGACTGAAATTGACAGCCCGGCCTACCATTGCAAGGATGAACACATACACCGGATTTAAATTTACCCGAACGTTGGTCATGTCCAAAACAACCTAATTTGAGCACATTTTTTTCGAAAGCGGATGCATCATCGAACTGAGATTCCGGCACCAAAGATAAGCGAACATATCCCCCGCCGTTATTATTTGAAGGCCAACCAACTTTAAGTCTATCACCCGCCCGGACTTGGGTTACGGCGACTGGTTCTACAGGAACTTCGCATGGTCCTATCAACTCTCCACCTCTCTTGCTGTTTGGATTAAAAGATAAGGGACATGAAAGCCATGAAGATGTGTATACCGTATTTGGGAACATAAGCAATGCAACCATTACCAGACTGACTGTCCTCATTGACCGTGGTTTGTTTACCTTTTGTCTGAAATGAGAATCATAAAATGTTTAATCTGATAATGCATATTAAATATATATATATGAAAAATTATGAGTACCTACCATCTTTGTTACATTAGACAAATCATAGCAAAAATTACTATATTTTAGAGCTGGAGAGCTGGTATTATGTTTATTTATTGTTTTTGTTTAATTAAGTCATGGATGCACGTAGTAACTCTAATTCTGCATCTTCATCTTCCAACTTCTCCTCAGATGAGGATTGTCCGACTTTAACTGTTGTAATATGAAATAATCGACTATTACCAGGTTTAGGTAGATTAGGGACAGTTGTGGGCTTTTCAGTCATTTCTTGATGCAAGGCTTCGGCCTCCAATTCTTCTAGCTCTTCTAATAGCTCGTCTTCATCAAGAACATTTCCAAGAGGTTGTGCGATTGCCTCAGAAATTTCATTGGCAATATCCATTTGGTCCCGAATTTCATCCATGGTTGCATCTACCTTGTTTATATCCCTAAATAACAGCTTTGAGAATATATTACATGGCACCATGGATGTTTTTCAGTGCTTCAGAACCTGTCTTCATTGCCTTAAGGGTTTCCAGATTCAGATTCGCATTTTCCAACGTCATCATTTGTGCTTCTAAAGACATTTTGGACGCCGAAACCTTGGCCATTTCATTTGAGATTTGTTTTCTGCGTTTTAGCGCCATTAGAGCCACTAACTAACTTAAGAGGTTTTAATTTACCTGTGTAATTTGAGGGAAAATGTTTTTACCTGTTTTATTCTTAGCATTTTGCTGGGCCATTTTTGTTTCATTATTATACCTCACCTCAAGGTGTTTTTCTCGTTTATCTAACATTTCCAGTGCATCTCTTAGAGTTGCTATAGCATCTTTAGGAGTGCTTTTTGGCTTCGCCCTACCAAATAAATGCATAACTTATGTCAATGTGGCGAAGTAACAAAATAAACAAAGAAGATTGGTAAAAATTGGCATTTATTTATTCTTTCTCGTCCATAGCCATGTAATTATCCAACTCTTCGTCTAGCTTTGCCTTTGCGAAGTTCTCATTTTTCATCATGTATTTGTCTAAATCCGCATCGAGCTTTTCTTTGTCAAGAGGCATTTTATTATTTCTCGAGATTCTGGATAGATTTTTGCTTCTTGATGCACTTGATGAACCTCTAAAATTTCCTCTGCCGTGAAAATTTGAATTCGAGCCTCTTGGCCTCAAGTCCCTTTTCATTGGCATTTTTTCAGGTACTGAAAACCTATCGCGTTTTCTACTTATCATATTTTTGCGACGCTCCTCTGAAACTGACTGGAACCTTTCAAGTAACTACTAAGGTATTTACCTATATTAAAGATGATTAATTCTTTACCTCTCACTCAAACTTTTTTTATTATCCACAAATATTCTTCTTTTATTTTGAAAATTTGAGTTTCTGTCATCGCTTCTTTGGCCATTCGAAACATGCCTTTTCTCAGTTGGTCTTGTCATTTGCGAATTTTCAAGATACTTTAGCCCGTACAAAACCGGGGCAAAATAGACAATAAAATTATAAATTAAACGAATTGGATTAATTAAAATATAAAAAATTCACTCTAAATTTAAGGTCGATGTCAATAGTAGAAATATTTAGCACTACAAGATGTTGTAAAAGGAATTTGTCTTTAGAGATTCTGGAGATAAATATATTTCCCAAATTTTAATTTGAGACTAATTAGATCACTGAAAAAAAATTTATCAACGCGTGAGAATGTTTTGACAAGGGTAAGAACATGTATGGGCATCGGCCAGCGGCTACAACTTCAGCCAGTCGTTTTTATGAGCTATTGGATTCACTAAAACAGGAATATGAGACATCTACACAAGACCTTTCGGTGCAACGAGAATCTTTTGAACATAAAGGTACTTGCTGATATTTTTAGTAGTTCTAGGTATGTAAAAATAGTCTGTCTTATTTTTAGTTCAATCTCAAATAAATGAAATTATCCAGATCCAAAAAAACGTCTATGAGCTGGAGAGAGCTCATCTAAAAATGAAACAACAGTAAAATGTAGAGTCTGATTTTTTAAGATATGAGGACGAAATATTTAAATTAAAAAAAGAACTAGAAGCGAGAGGGGGAGATCCAGCAGTAACCCTAAAACGCCCTAGGTTGGAAGAAAGTTCATCGTCAGTTTCTCTGCCTTCTTTACCAGCGTCAAGTAAATTATTGTATTTATTTTTAATAAGATATTCAATCAAATTCTGTACCACCAACATTTCCTGTGAAACCTATGGTGCCAAAGTCACAACCCCAAGTTGTGAAGGCTTTGCCTGATCCAAAGAAATCATTTTTTCATAATATCGACCCGAGCCAAGTTCCTACTACTCATAAAAAAGAGGGAAATGACTGGAATGTCATGTAACGCTTAATATTATTTTCCAATAGATACAATCCAAATATGCCACGAAAAATTAACATTGAATTACATCATTCGATTGATCATTTGAGTGTAGTGTGCTGTGTGAAGTTTAGTGATGATGCCAAATTTTTAGCTACCGGTTGTAATAAAACAACTCAAATATTTGATGTTGAAACTGGTGATAAGATAGCGTAAGGGATATTATAAATTTTGAGAGTGTATTAGAAGATGAAAATGCTGGAGAAGGAGATTTATACATCAGATCTGTGGCTTTCAGTAAAGATGGCAAATTTCTTGCTACCGGGGCTGAAGATAAGGCAGTTAGGGTAAATTTTCGAAAAAAAAATTGTTAATAGATATGGGACTTGGAAGAAAAGACACTAAAGAAAATATTTCACGGTCATGAGCAAGATATTTATTCCCTGGAGTTTTCGAAAGATGGACGTTTCGTCATATCTGGAAGTGGCGATAGGACTGCCAGGATTTGGGACGTTGAATCTGGGGAAGTAATAATTTTTAGATATATTTATAGGCTGTTCATATTCTTTCTAGTGACGATGGAAGTCAAAAAGAGGGCGGAATAACATCAGTAGCGTATAGTCCCGATGGAACGTTAATAGCCGCCGGCTCTCTCGACAAAACGATTCGATTATGGGACGCAGAAAGTGGAAAGCCGATTGATAAACTTGAAGGACATAAAGATTCTGTCTATTCAGTTGCGTTTTCCCCTAACGGTCAGATGATTTTGTCTGGATCTCTTGATAAAACCTTAAAAATTTGGGATTTAAACTCTGAAATCAAAGACGCTTGCAAGCACACATTTGAAGGACACAAAGATTATGTTCTTTCTGTTGCGTACTCAAATGATGGAATGTGGGCCATATCTGGATCCAAAGACAGATCGTAACTATTATCCTTTGACTTTATTCAGGGTTCAATTTTGGGATCCTCAGACGGCTGAAATGCATGCTATTCTTCAAGGTCATAAAAATTCTGGTACAATGTGTTTTCTATTTTCATCTAGTGATTTCAGTGACGCAAAGTCCTCATGGCTCGCTTTTCGCAACTGGATCGGGTGACTGTAGAGCAAGAATATGGTCGTATGAAATAATTGAATAAACCAAATTTATTTTGTAATTGGCGTCGCTATTTTTATATAAAACAGGAATAGGTTTTCTTTGACTTCGCCACCTCTTTTCAATGTCAACAAAAGACACGCCGTCTGTTGATTCCAGTGAAGAAGACATTCCTTTAGTAATCTTCAAATTTGTTTTCAATAGTCTAAAATTATTAAAAGACGCAAATCTAAAGGAGTCGACAGCGATGAAGATTTTACGATTAGGCGACGAAGGGTAAAGCATTAAGAAATTTTGTTTTTGTAGAGCACTCCAAGAAAGAAAGCGAATATTAAGGAAACAAAGAAACCCAAAGCGAAAACTAAAAACTCGGTAGAAAGTGATGATGATATTCCCTTGAGTTCATTGACGAAGAATAAGATGAACAATAAAAATGAATCTACAAATGCAAAGACAAAAGAGGACAAAGGAGAACAAAGTGAAAATGATAACGGCGGAGAAAACAATGAATATAAGTGGTGGGAAGGAGATTTTGACGATTCCATTAAATGGACAACGCTTGAACATTCAGGTGTCTTGTTTCCTCCAGAGTATGAACCACATGGGGTTCCATTAAAGTATGATGGTAACGACAATTTATGAATATGATTTTAGGTGAGATGGTCAAACTAAATGCTGAAGAAGAGGAAATAGCAGGATTTTATGCTCACATGCTGGAAACAGACTATGTGAAGAATCCGATTTTCAATAAGAACTTTTTTGATGGATTTAGATCTGTGCTGACATCAGAGAATGTAAATCTGCATTTATTTAGTGATAGAAAAAAAGGATATTAAAGCTTGAAAAATGTGACTTTACATTAATGTATGAATATTTTCAAAAGCTGCGAGATGAAAAAAAGAATATGACAAAGGAAGAAAAGGAGGTATATTACATAATTTATATTGATAGAAAATAAAGCAAGAAAAATTAAAAATGGAAGAAAAGTATATGACAGCAAGTATTGACGGTAGAATTGAGAAGGTTGGAAATTTCCGGATTGAACCTCCTGGACTTTTCAGAGGTCGAGGAAAACATCCAAAGGCTGGCTGTATAAAGAAAAGAATACGACCCGAAGATGTCACCATAAATATAGGAAAGACATGCAAGATACCTGACCCTCCTGCTGGACACTCTTGGAGAGATATAATTCATAATAACCAAGTGACATGGCTTGCCACATGGGAAGATACAGTGAATATGACGCCCAAGTATGTTTTCTTGGCCGCGGGCTCATCACTGAAGGGACAATCTGATTTTAAGAAATTTGAAAAAGCAAGAGAATTGAAGGATTATGTTTTGGACATAAGGAGGAAAAATACTGAAGAATTGCGTGATTCTGATTTGTTGACTAGACAAAGAGCGACAGCGTTATGGTTGATTGATAAACTTGCGCTTAGAGCTGGGAATGAAAAAGGTGAAGATGAAGCGGATACTGTTGGTTGTTGTTCATTGCGATGCGAACATATCGAATTAGCTGAAAATAACACAGTCATTTTTGATTTCCTTGGGAAAGATTCAATTCGTTATTACAATCAAGTCGAAGTTGATAAAATAATTCACAAAAATTTAAAAGAATTTAAGAAAGGAAAAAAGAAGGACGAACCTTTGTTTAATCTTTTGACGGTAATTATTATGATTAAATTTGATAAAGACTGCCTCTCTGAATAAATATTTAACATCTTTAATGCCAGGGTTAACTGCTAAAGTTTTTCGTACTTTCAATGCGTCATTCACTTTCCAAGAAGAATTAAAAAACACGCCAAGCGATGGGACGGTGGCAGAGAAAATTTTAGCTTATAACAGAGCGAATAGACAAGTAGCCATTTTATGTAACCATCAACGATCTATTCCAAAATCTCATGATACATCAATGACAAAATTGAAAGAAAAAGTAAAATTTCATCTGATTGTTTACAGATCTTAATGTTGAAATATGAAAAATATCTTTTAAGATTGGAATTATTAGATCTCGTTGAAGAAAAAACATTCAAAAACAGACCCGAAATTACGGAAATGGAAAGTGATCTAGATGATGACGTCATTGCTAGAAAAAAGATTGAAAAAGAAGAATTGGAATTAAAGAAAATAGAACAAAAGAAAATAAAATTGGAACAAACAAAATCTGAATCCCAAGAAAGTAAAAAAGTAGATGTGGAAAAAGATTCAAACTCAGATGAAGAATCAAGTCCAAAAAGAAAAAAGAAAGATCTAGAAGAGCCACGAAAAAAAACTAAACTTTCTCCTGAAAGGTTGGAGAAGAAGATTCTTACGTTAAAAAACAGAATTGAAAATATGAAATTGGCTCTTACTGATAGAGTAACAATCTTTATGATAACTTTAACTCTAGGATGAAAATAAAACTACTGCCCTCTCTACATCTAAAACTAACTACATTGATCCTAGAATTTCATTTGCTTGGTCTAAATTGCATAGCGTGCCAATCGAAAAATTGTTCAACAAAGGGTTAAGGGATAAATTCAAATGGGCTACTTCTGTTGATGCAAATTGGTCTTTCTAATAAAACTTTATATTTCATTATTCAAGAATGAATGTTATTTCCAGTCATTAATTCTTTTTTTATGAAAAAACTGCTGTATTGTCATCAACAGTCAACGTTGAACTTTATTAAAGGTTATTCTTATACCTATATAACTTGTCCTTTTCATTTTCTTTTTGTAAATATTCATTCTCCACTTTTCGATAACGAGCCATCTTCTCTTTCCTTGCTAATCCAAGCTTCAAATTCTTTTCTCTTGCTATTTCAAACTACATTAATTAACATGACATTCCATCATTACTTGCTCACCCCTACATCTTTCCACCAAATTCCTTTTATGCTTACACTCTGACAAGAATCGACCAAATATACCACTTTCAAGAAAGCATTTGACATAATCATCATATAAATCTTTACACATTGGCGCATGCTCCAAATTAATGGGTGGGATTGTTCGTTTTACCATCTTGTAAATTTGCAATCAAAATTGTAAAATTCGTCTCCGTTGGATGCAGCTGCTTAATTCAAAGAAGATAAATTCTATCCTAAACTCTGCTATCTCAGAAAAGATTCCCCAAATTTTGTAAACCTATTCTCTTTCTGTCTTTAAAGTCTTATTTGCACCAAAAACGCTTCTGTTGTTATCAAGGCAGAAAAATGTCAGTTGGTATCAATTGATATGATTTCTGCTCAACTATCTTGTTGGTTTACTCAAGATGATAGCACAAATCTAATTATCATCGAATCGGACGAATGGATTCTGGTGTCTACCCAAGTCAAACTGCCAAATCTACTATTGTTCGCTATAGGAAAGAAGGATATTACAATTAGTGAACTTTCAAGTACAGTAATGTTCTTTGTTTTTGTTTCAAAGACCACTGCGCTTCAGAAGAATATCGTTGAATCAATGGAGAATCTTTCGACTTGAAAAGAATTGAAAAATGTGTTAAATATTAAAAGAATTTCAAGAAAACTAGTAAAGTTTTTAATACGCGATGTATTGTTTTATTCACTTCTTGGTCACTCTTTTTGATTTTGGTCTATTGTTTTTATCAAAACCTTCGGTATCATCAATTCTATACACTATTAACGATCTTATTACAAAATTTCGAATTCACCGAGTTTCTCTGGATCTCGAACACAAAAATTGACTTTTCCGGACCTTTGTTTAAAAAGGGATGATTGTTACATTGGAAAATCGTCAGGTACGACAATATTGAAGCAATCGTTTATTAATGATTGCTTCATTTGCTTATCACTAGGCGTCGTAGATGTGAGAGATGGCGATGCATTCACCTCCACCAACCATGGTTTTAGATTTTCATCGATTATTATATCGTAACTGTGTTAATATTAAATATAACTTTACCCAAAACATTCAAAACAATGCTTATCAGAAACCATAACAGGTTGACATGCCCTTAATGAGTGTATAAAGATATTGTCAATGTCATGAAACAATTGATCACATGCATTTCTTCCTCTGGTGGACTCTAAATATAATTTTAAGTGCGACAACTTCCATTTGCCGCCGTTCACTTCATTGTAGTCATCGCCCTGTTTTTGAATTGAAACATTCGTCAAATGAATGAGATTGTTTTCGAGGTAATCTTGATTGTCTGTGTATCTCACGGCACAAAATCTGCAGAACCCAAGTCTATACCTGTATGCTATCATAGGATTCCAACTTGTAACTAGAACATACATTCTCAAGTCAAATTTTCTCCCGCCGATTAAAAGGGGGCGTTCTACATACCGTGATACAACATAAGTGTCACGGGAAGTCGCATAGTTAAATAGAGAACTGCAAGTCATAAGTATAAATGAATGCATTACTCGGATTTTCCGTCTCTAGACCACTTCTTTATTTGCTGAAGTTTATTGATTATAAATATGCCATTTCCTCTGGCTTGATTTGTCGGTTTCATGATCCAAATGCTGTTTGGTTGCTTTTTAAATTCTTCTACAAATATATTATAGTCTCCTGGAAGCATGAAGGTTTGTGGGATAAAATCTTGTGTTCAATTATGCGTGTATTTACTCAACCCTTCTATACGCTGTTGTTCTAAACTTGAATCTCCATCCTTTAAAATTTCCTTGCAATATCGCTTAATATTTTTGACCATTAGATCTTTTTTTGTTAACTCGTAGTTATTAGGAAAGTGATTTAGTATTCAGTTAATGAAAGAAAGTAATGTGTACTGATTATCCGAGATTCGATATCCATTTTCCCCGTTAATAATGTTTCTAAAGTTATTGATCCCGGCCCTGATAATTAGGCAACATAAACTCTCTTACCAATAAAAATGCCAGTCACCTAATTCACGGAAATAAAAATGACTTGCCTTCCGACCCTCGCATCCACATTCTTTTTTTAAAGTTATGTACTAGACAACATTTTTCAATATCACAAAGGTATTTCACTTGGCCGTTTTCCATTGATATACAAATATAAATAAAGAAACAATCAAATACTTTAATTATGGAAATGAATTATGGATAATGAAAATGTTAGCGCTAAAAGAATAATGCCAACTTTTTATTAACACTTGAGTGTACTTGCAAATCTTTAGTTCGAAAAGATACAGACATGAAATTCATTACTATATAAACAATAAAGATAAAAATGGTGGTAAGTTTGATTGAGAGGTTGAAGATTCCCAGCCACATTGTATGCGAATGTTAGGAACAAAGGCAAACTATGAAGATAGAACACCCAGCAGAAATGTGTTGAATATGATGTTAGAAAAGCTTGTGATTCAATTTCTGAAAGTAAAAGAAGATAGTGAAGGACTGAAGCCGCTAGTCTTTTATTTGCAGCAACTTTTGTCGTCAAAACTCGCAATTTCTGTAGTCAAAGATGAAAATTCTGTGATCCAAGCTATTCAGAAAAAAAGTAATCTTTACAGATGACATATAATAGTGGTACAACAAGAACATATGGATGGAGCGATTAGAATTGCACAGTTAGCCGACAAAGTCAAGTATGATAAGAAATGGGAAATACTGTATTTATTTTTACAGATTCAAAGAGGTGGTGTTGAGCCTGTTCAAGTTGGAGTAAGCTAGGTATTAAAATTTGAGCAAAGGAAGGTCCATCATTTCTAGAGAGCTTCGAATTAACTAGTTTTAAAGTAAAATAATAATGTTGGATTCATTTTAAAGGAATCAGAAATGGTATCATTACCGATACCTGAAAAGAAAATAGAATCACAAGAAAAAGCCTGGGAGAAATTTAAAGAGATAAAGATGAAAAGAGTTAATAAAGAAAGTGAATTGGTTAGAGAAGGGTTATTTTTGATGCAGGGCATTGATGGGATGTTTATAGGATTTGATAATGTTCAAAATGAATACAAAATGAAGAAACCATTAAGAAATACTGAAAGACGATTGTTGATGGAATTAGCTCAAAGTGGATGGAATTATAAAATTATAAACGAGTACATTGAACAAAGTAAGAAAGGAAACACAGTTGGATTGATGAATCAAGTAAACTGGAATCGTTTTAATGTTTAAGAGTTTTGCATTTGCATTGAATGAAGAACTTCAATCGTATTTGAAGTTTGTTGCGACTTTGGAGAGTCATTTCAATAGCGATTCTTTATTTTCATTGAAGAGAATAATTTCTGCTAGTCAAATGGAAATTTACAAATTGAAACTTTTGTCTTCACTTTGCCGTCTTTGTTCTCGTAATAAATTTTTAAAAATATTAAAAGTTTTGAAAGGGAGCGATTTGTTGACAGTTTTGTATAACTTTACTACTCATGGGGATGTGTCAGTGAAAACGTTGATGGAAAGATTGATAAATGAAGCCACCAAGCCATTTTTTAAAATGATAAATTTGTGGATTAATGAAGGGGTGGTTGAAGATCCATTTGATGAGTTTTTTGTTGCATGCAAAGATAATAGCGATAACATTTGGAGAAATAAATATTATTTTAGAAAAGAATATCTTCCATGTTTTATACCAACAAATGCAGCAGAGAAAATATTTAGCCTTGGGAAATCAATAAACTTTATGAGGGCAATGAATCATGAAATTTCAGAAAAAAATATTTTGAATTGTGATTGTAATTTCTATTAAAATAAAGATAATAAAGATGAATTTTATTCTGAAATGGCTGAAGAAATAGAAATACTTCATTATGAAAGGAGTGAAGAATTGAAGAATATTTTGTTGAAGAAATATCGTCTAGTTGACAATTTCAAAGCATTGAAGAAATATTTGTTGCTGGGGCAAGGTGATTTTGTTCAAACAATGTTGGATCTTCTTTCTAATAGACTTGATCAATCAGCTGAAAATCTATTTCGTCATAATTTAACAGGCATTTTAGAAACAGCAATCAGAAGTTCAAACGCTCAATTTGATCATGAAGAAATTCTTAAAAGATTGGATGTTCGGCTGTTGCCAATTTCTAACCAGGATACTGGATGGGATGTTTTTTCTTTAGATTTTCACATAAATTTCCCTTTAAACACAATAATAGATTTAAATGCAATGGAGAAATATCTTCGCTTGTTTCAATTCCTCTGGAGAATTAAAAGATTAGAGCACAATCTAATAAACATTTATAAAGATCACATGTCTAATAAACACATCTATTCAGCCTTGAAAGATGACATTGATTTTGAAAATCTCAAAATTCACACTCTCTTGGCTGAAATGAATCATTTTTTAAATCAATTACAATATTTCATTCAATTTGAAGTCATTGAATTGTCGTGGATTGATTTTCTCGACAAAATTTCTCAACGTGAAATCGACATTGATAAACTCATCACTTCTCACGACATGTTTTTATCTACAATAGAAAAGGGATGCCTCTTAAACGTAATTCTTTCTTACTTGTTTCTTCTAGGTGTCTCATTATCAATCTTTAACACTCTTGTTTTCTATCATCTTTGAACAAATAAATCTTCAACATTCTTTCTTAAATTTAGCGCATCAAATGCATTCCAGAAGACAACAAGTAAAACTCTTGCAATTTGAACGCTCTTCTCAAGGTCTTTGGGGTTTAACACTACAAGATGAACGAGCAGATTTAGAGGCTAAAAATCAAGAATCCCTCATCTACAATAAACTATTTCAAAATCTTGCACAAAATCTTCAAAATTTCAAAGTAAATGAAGTTCCTTTCATTGTTAATTAGAAAAATCTGAAACAGTTCATGAATGATTTGTCTTGCCATGGCTCTCCAGAATTAAAATTTTTGGCTTTTCGTTTAGATTTCAACAATTATTATAATCAATAAATATAATTCGTCTATTAATTTCCTTTTTTCCTTTTAAATTTTATCATTGGAATAATTCGTGGCTTAAACACTGCTCTAAATGACAACTGCTCATAAACCAACGTATCATATTCCTTCGCTTTAAATTTAGTTGGACAAACGCTCTTGGAGGAAATAGCATCAGAGATCAAAAAGGTTTACCTCCTACAAGGCAATTTGGTGCAAGAGATATGGCTGCTCACACAAAATTAAAGTTAAGGTACCAAAATATTTATTTTTATATTAAAGACAACCAGGCCAAAATACCAAAGCTGAAATACAAGCCAGAGATTTAAAAGCACTTCTATTAAACGAAAAACCAGACACCAAAAGTTCATCTGTAGAAACTGAAGTCACATCCGCGAATAAAAAACTGAAAATAAGTCCTGAAATTCTCGATTTGGATAAAGACGATGACGAATCCAGTGATGACGATAGTGACTTTTCTGCTGAAGAGGAAGATGATACCGCAGAATTGTTAAAAGAATTAGAAAAAATCAAAGAAGAAAGGAAGAAAGAGCAAGGAAAGCTGGCATTGGAGGAATTAGAAAGAGAAGAAAGAGAAAAGTCAAATAGAGCGATGATTGGGAATCCACTTTTGAATCAAGATACGGGAAAATTGAAGAAAAAGTAATGGTAAAACTAATTTAAGACTAAAGGTGGTATGATGATGTCATATTTAAAAATCAAGCCCGAGGAAGCGACCAGAAACCAAAAAAGAGATTTATAAACGATCTAATAAGAAGCGATTTTCATAGAAAGTTTATGAGCAAATATGTCCAATAAACATTTCAACATTTTCATTCTTTAATCAATTTTTTTTAGAATCCAGTCTTTTTCTTTTGAGTTGAACTTTAATGTTTAGTGTTTACATTTTGTTTCAGTAAACAAGTATGAAAAAAATCAAATCATTATCATGGAAAAGATCAGTTACCCTTATTTGTACATTTCTAACAATATATGCCTTATCGAATCTAAAAGTTCCACATTCATCTGCCAGCGATCAACAGCAGAACCAGCAAACACCATTAAGCATACTCATAGAATGCCACGAAGATTGCGACATTACATCGTTTAGAGAGACAGTTGGAGTAATGACATGGATATTTTGAAATTAGTCAATTCATTTCTATTCGAGAGGAGTAACGATACCGCCAAAAATATTTATTGGAACTTCTTCTTTCAAACCTGACTCTGATGAATATCAAGAAATATTACTCTGGAAGAATTGTCAGTTCATCAAAGTATCCAATCAATTGACAGAAACCAGCAACATAGTAGTAATCAAGGCCGGTACTGTTTTTTCATCAAAATTGTCATACAAATATCTTGATTCGATATTAAAACATAAACATCTCTCGTATCTAAATCTCACTGAAAGTAAAGAGATTCTTCAAAACGGAACGTACTTTCGACAATTAGACCCCAAATCGGCAAAATACCATAAAATGTATTGCAACATAATGTTTGATAAATACTATTTTGATAATTACGATCACTTTAAACTCCCTTTATCATTCAAGACTACTATTGGGTTGGGTGTTCCAGTTCTTGGCAAGGGTATAGGATCAATCAGATCGTTACCTTTAATAAAATATTTGATTCCAACCTTAAATTCTACTATAAGTAGCAATGATCTTGAAAACTTCCGTTATGTGTTGTATATTGGTTTTGATAGAAATGATAATTTTTTCAAAAAATACAAGAACCGCGTTGAAGTACTCAAATACATTGAAAAATATTTTCCCGGGCAGCGAATTTTGGTAAGATATTTGGAATTACCCTATTCCAATGCATGGTTGACATATATTTGGAATTCCTTATTTATAAAGGCCATGTCTGAGGGTTGTGATTATTTTTATCAATTGAATGACGACGTTAAATTTCTTGACGAAGGATGGAGTGATAAATTCACTCGTTCTCTTTCTTTGAATGAGGATTTTGGGGTTGTGGGGCCATGCGATATTGTCTGGAATTGTAAACTATTGACACAGGCTATGGTTTCTAGAAAACATTATGAAATCTTTGGATGGCTTTACCCCGTGGAGATAAAGGACTGGTTTTCTGATAATTGGTTAACAAACGTTTATGGGGGCCTTAAGCAATGTTCAAAATCTATCAGGATACAAAACATCAGGAAGGGAGGCTCAAGATATGCACAATGCAGAAAGCCGCGATGGCGTTACTTGGTGGAGCAATACAAATCTAAGATTCCCCGATTAGATAATGTTTAGTGATTAAACATTGAAACAAGCAAGATACTAATGTGTGTATGTATATGTAAATAAAAATGATTTTCGTCATTTGCTTTCGACTTGTACCTTATTTGTCCCATAAACTAATTACGATGACAGATGACTATGCCATTACAAGGTTACCAGTCACATTATCAACAATACCTCAACTTTAATTATCACAACAACATTTGCTGCGACTGTGATTTTTCAAAATTATTTTCGGGGCAGAATACCTAAGAATGGAAGATGACCTTGCATTTCAGGACAAGTATTATTTAAATTGTTCAAAATCTAAACCGCTTTATGAAGAATCAGATGAACTTGAATTAGCGATTGCTCTAAGTTTGCCAGAAAATGTAAGTGTCCAAACAAAATCCAAAAACAAGAAAAAGAACAATAATTCTATTAAAGATGTTGTTGACGCTACCCAATACATTAAAGAAAGGTTGCTTGGTATTTTATTTGAGGAAGTAGAATGCCTGGAAGAAACGGCAAAAAGACGAACGTTTGCTCCATCGAAGTACTCTAATTCAGAAAATAGGATATGGAATTCAAGATTTTAAGCATCTTTAAGCCTTTGTAATAAACAATTTTGAGCTCATTTTATCAATTTTGCATTGTATCTCAATGTTTATGTTTTCACCTTCAACAACAAAGAATAAATGTCGACATGGGAAACAGTAAAGGAAAGAACAAGGAGATTTTCAGACAGTTTCGTTAAATCGCCTATTAAGGACATTCGGGATATACAATTTGGAGATATTGGAGTTCCGATTACTTTGAATTTGGATGGCAATCAACTCTCCTATGAAAACAACTGCTGGAATCTTGGTATTGAATTTAATGATGCTGAAAATAGTGTCTGTAGAGGGCGATACAGCTACCAAGAAAGCATCACAGCTTAAAGAAATTAACCGACAGCTTTTGGAAGAAAATCAAATGTTGAAATTTAAAATAGACATATTGCTAGATATGGTAAATTATATTCTATTTCATTGAATTAGCTTGCAACCAGCAATCTAGATGCTATACAGTTACAAAAGGCATTAGAAAAATAGGTCATGTAAATAAAATAAGTAATGTATGTGCTGTTGCATAATATCTTTTTGTAATACATTTGTGTTAAGTTATGTATGTAATGCAATGGAAAAAGCCAGCTTCATTTTATAATGAAGAGAGTGACCCTGGTTTGAGAAATGGTTAATACGGATCCTTCTACAAGTAAAACTGTGATATAAAAATGACATAGATAATATGCCATTTTCTGAAGCAAGCATTGCAAGCAGTAAAAACCAAAATGAAGGAGCGAATACAGATGGTAACTGTGCACCCTTAAAAGAAAATAGCAAATATGGTGAGTGATAAGATGGATGGAAATTCGTCTCCACTAGTTTATCCTGGATTATCGTCGTCAGCTAGGGAGCCAGCGAGTTCAGCACGACGCCCAGACTTGGCTGACGGATTTGTGAGTTCTTTACCTCAAATGCAAAGTGAGGAAAACAACAAGTAAGATGGATATATAGTTTTGAGAGTGTGATGTCTAATAGAGTGCCACGTAGACAGCAATTAGATGCTGAAATGCGAGAAACGATGCAGGTGGAGGAAGAGCATCCTGAAGGTGTTAGAGTTATATGGGGAACTGATATACAATATAATAAAGTGTATAATACATTCAAGTCATTTTTTGTGGGATACAAGGCGGTTCCAGGAGGGGAAGGTGTGTATGTGCAGATGTTGCGACAGATACATGAAACTGAGATATATCATTTGTCGCTTGATACGAATGATTTGAGAGAGTGGGAAGAGACAAGTGAGCTTTATGAACAATTGATTGCATTTCCGCAAGAGATTATTGCGATTATGGACACGGTGACTAATGAATTGTATGACAGAATGTACGATAGTGGAGAAAATGGAGGTGTTATTCAAGTTAGACCGTTTAATTTGGAGAAGGTTGCTAATATGAGACAATTGGATCCCAATGATATTGATAATTTAGTGTCTGTTAAAGGGCTTGTTATCCGATGCAGTGGGATTATTCCAGATATGCGTCAAGGTAAAAATTAGTAGAGATAATAATAGGATATTTTCAATGTTGTGTGTGTGGATTTGGAATGAATGTTGAGATTAACAAGGGTATTATAAGTGAGCCATCTAAGTGCCCCAATGATGGATGTAACAGTCCAGACAGTATGATTCTTGTTCATAACAGATGTATTTTTGCAGATAAACAAATTATTAGATTGCAAGAAACCCCTGGTAATGATATAGTGTGAAGTTTAGAATAGATGAAATACCAGAAGGGCAGACACCGCATACAGTTACATTGATGGTGTATGATAGTTTGGTGGATGTTGTGAGGCCTGGCGATCGTATAGAGATAACGGGGATGTATAGATCAGCGCCGGTGAGGGTGAATCCGAGAATGAGGACGATGAAATCTATTTTTAGAACATATTTGGATGTGTTGCATATAAAGAAGAGATTGAATAATAGAATGAAATTGATTCAAGAAGAAATGACCACTAGTGATTATTTAACAATCCACGAAGAAGAAATGATTCAAGAAAAAGAAAGAGTTGAAGAAATAGTAAATGAAATTAAACAAATTCCAAATCTGTATGAAACATTAAGTGAATCTTTGGCTCCATCTATCTGGGGTTTGGAAGATATAAAGAAAGGTTTGTTGCTTCAATTGTTTGGTGGAACTTCAAAATTATTTCAAAGAAATGGAAATTCAAGATTCAGGGGTGATATTCATATTCTATTAGCTGGTGACCCTGGTGTTTCAAAATCACAGTTATTACAATATGTTCACAAGTTGGCACCAAGAGGAATGTACACTTCAGGCAAAGGATCTTCAGCTGTTGGATTGACTGCCTACATTACAAGAGATCCAGAAACAAATCAAGTTGTTTTAGAAAGTGGTGCTCTAGTCTTGAGCGATGGTGGTATTTGTTGTATTGATGAATTTGATAAAATGTCTGATTCAACAAGAGCTATTTTACATGAAGCGATGGAACAACAAACTGTTTCCATTGCTAAGAGAGGCATCATTGCTACTCTCAACGCAAGAACTTCTGTTCTAGCTTCTGCTAACCCTGTTGATTCTAAATACAACACAAATAAATCAATCGTAGAAAATCTAAATCTCCCACCAACTCTTCTCTCTCGCTTTGATCTAATCTATCTCTTGCTAGATAATCCCTCTGCTGAAACTGACAGAAGATTGGCACATCATTTAATCTCTTTATACACTAAAGATTACAACAATATCACCAAAGGAACAATCGTAATATATTTCCTTTTATCATTAATAGCCAATAAACAAATTAACAACTTTTATTTCCTATGCAAGAGAAAACATCAAACCAATAATTTCTGATGACGCTTCTGATTTATTGGTGGAATCTTACGTCTCTATGAGAAAAGTTAATGGGTCTGGAAAAACTGTTAGTGCCACAACAAGACAATTAGAATCTCTCATTCGTTTATCTGAAGCTCATGCAAAAGCAAGGTATCTCATTCTCACATTCCTAACTAGGTTGTCCTTGTCTGTTGATGTTGAAGATGTCCAAGAAGCCCTTCGTCTTGTTAAAAACGCTCTTCTTCACTATGCTATTGATCCCTCAACCGGAAGAATAGACATGGATTTAATCACCACTGGAAGAAGTTCAGCTTCTAGAGATCTCTTGGAAAAATTACGCTCTGCTATCATATCAAATCTATCTTCAAAACAAATTAAATTTGATCAGCTTCTATCTGATCTTCAAGCTCAATCTACTATTGTAATCATTTCCCTCTTATTTAACTAGCCTATTACCGAAGCAGCACTCCATGAAGCTCTACGTGAATTGGAAGATGATTCTCAAATTCAAATATCTGGCTCAGTCAAAAAGAAAACTGCTACTATTCGTCGTATAACTTAATAAATTGATTTATTTCTATTTTTCTATGCTGCACTACGCCACCACTATCCCAACGATGAACTTTAAATATGTCGTAGCCCTCTTAATATCTGGTCACGTTATTGCCAACAATGAATTTGTCATTCCTGGCACATATATCGACAAAGACTTTCAAGATATAACACCTTCTGATTACAAAATGTTTGAGCTACCCGATGCCAAAGAGATGGAGGAGTTGGCAGAAGCCTCTAAAAAGATTATAAAGAAGCTTATAAAGAAAATTGATGAACTAGATCCTGCAAAAGGTGATGTTACTGCAGACGAATCAGTACAACAAGCTCATGTCCCCGCTACACAAGAAAACGTTCAAAAGAAATCAACTATCCCAGCAGAAACTTATACCGAAAGACAACATATCCATGTTCCAGATGCAAATGGAAAAGAACAAGCTACATTTACAGAAGAAGAAGAAGAAGATGATGATAGCATCGATGCCTTTATGGTCATAGGCGGAACACTGGGAGTAGTAGGGTTACTCGCTTCAATGGCAGGTGTTGCAAAATATTACAAGACAAAGTCGAAATATTCATTTTGATCGCAGTCAATAAATTAATCAATTTCTTTATGTAGATCCGCTTGTTTAAATTTGCTAATAGGCTTTTTATGAAGTCTAATTACATATCCAAGCCCATCTATTTATGATACCTACCTTTTTAATTTCATCTTATTGGCACATCATATGTATGCTCTACTCGTAAAATTAGAAGTGCCTAGTCATGAGATCAATGCGAATGGATTGACAGAAATCCGTTTCCAAATGAGAGAAGTGACCAACTTTACTTGAAATAAAATGATTCAGTTCAGCATCCATTCCATCTTTATAAATGCAGAAAAGGATAGGACTGGTTTTTGTACTTGATTATTCAAATGACAAGTCTCGCAGTGCTCGTTAACTGGACGGGGAGGTATT